>OX439485.1:146154338-146193678 GCA_949320155.1 Melangyna quadrimaculata | reverse complement strand
GGTTCTTTTTCACACGCTCGGAATTTTGGCATAAATCTGTCCTGCTCTACTTTTCTTCATATTTGCAGACGAAGATACATGTAATTCCAGCATTACCATCATACTTTTTTAACTTTAGTTTTTTATGACATTTTCGGTTGGAGGTTCGGAGTTACTCCTTTTTGACTCCACTTACTCCAAAATAATTCGATTGGCTGTTCCGAGTAATGTTTTCGGAGTTATTTTCTGTTCCATCGGATAACTTGTCAAATTAATTTTACTCGACTGAAAATGGAAAATATACATAAATATCAGACAATTCACACACACACACTTAATTTTTCGCAAATTAGTCTTGGAACAACAGAAAATAATTCGATTGGAATCAAAAAGGAGTTGTACTGTTCTGAAATTCAATCGAAAACGACAAAACTGACGAACACATTTCTGGAGCCATCAAGTTGGAGATTTAAGATATGGGCTCAAGATTTCAGATCGGTTTAGTTATTAGGTACGCTTTTCGCTTCAAATTTGTGAGATAAAATTCTATATTTTGCAAATTACTTTTTCCATAAAAATTTTGACATTTCTACTGATATAAAAGACTATGGTTCATAAGCTTTCTATGGGTTTTCCCCGTTTTGCATGAATACCCCTTTTGTAACAACGAAATAAAATTTAAAAATAGTGTAACACTTTTGTTATAACGCTGTTGCTTACCCTTGATGTAGAGCTTTTTTTTGTCTGTTGTGATTCTTTTTTAGCCCCGCTTGCCACTGACGTTTGCGGGATAAGCCGAATTTGCCTACAAGTTGCGGAAAATTGCTTTTGGACAAGTTTTGTGAAAGTATGCTTGATGAGTTCGGAAGATGTATGCGTTTTAAACGCATACTTTAAAATATATGGAATGACAGCGACACACGACTCTACAACACAACACACGACACAGATGTGGTTTGTTAGTCCCGTTCTACATTGACCGATTTTACTTATATTTGATCCCATGGATACCACCGATTTTGCCTTTCAGCGGAACTATAGTTATACATATATCTTTATAAAAATGCATACAAAACCTAGTTTCAGGGAAAATAATGCAATACAAACAAATATAAATACACAACTATTGTTTATTTGTTTTTCCTTAAACTAGATCTGTCAAACTATTGTTTTTGTTGCTTGTTTGCAACTGAAGTCTGGGGGATAGTGCAAATTGGAATTTTCCACAAACTATCCTTACGGTCCGCCTCCACGGGCCATGAACGATGGCCGGACTATGAACATGTCTAAAAAAAATCCAATGGAGTCCAAAAAATCCATGTACATGCAGCATCATGTCGAAAAAAATAACGTTTTGAACAAGACATGGAGGGCTGTTCAAAGCTTGGTCATGAGATGACGTTTCATGTGCGTGTGAGTTTTTTTCTGGTTTTTCTTGAATGTGTAAGTCCCGGTCTACATTGAACGATTTTTCCAGTGCCGATCTTTTGTTCGTTGGTGAAGGGAGTGAAAAGGGAGGGATCAAATCGTTTGTACCACAAAACTCGAACGATTTTTCCAGTCTGTTTATGTTCTCTCTCGTCTTCTTTCCATTTTTTTGTGTGTGTTCGGTGTCAGTGTGCCGTTCGTTTGATGGTGTAAGTGCATCTCAATGAAACATGAAGAGCACAGCAATACAAAAATGAAGAAGACAAGGAAAAAATCTTATGGAAAAAATCGTTCTGTGTGTACATTTCACACGATTTCTGGAAAAATCTTCGTGGAAAAATCGGGCAATGTAGATCGGGACTAAGTGAATTTTGTTGTAAAAGATAGAAGTAGTTGTGAAAGGCTAATGAACGACATGACATGATTTGCCCAGTGAGTAAAAATGCACTGTTTGTTGATTGAATTGTGGTTGTGATGTTGGGCATCTGTATGGCCTGTGGAGTCGGGGTGTAAATGTAGTCAACATTGCAAAACTAAGACCCTGTTTAGATTGTAACTGCTTACTTGTAAGTTGCTTGCGACCTGTCAAATGACACCTCCAATAGCCATGACTATATGAACATGTCGGGAAAAATCCAATGGAGTCGCAAAAATCCGTGTCCATGCAGTGACATATCCATACAAATCTGATTGTGGATTGGATTGTAGTTTAGATTATGGACATCGTTCATGGCCAGTGGAGTTGGCATATGTCACATCATATTCAAGCAAAGGAATTTGACAGTTAAGCCGAACGGCCCGGAACCGAACCAAAATTGCCTGTTAGTGGGAAAACTCAGATCGCTTCGTTTGGCTCGGCCGAACAATTTGGATTTTCAGCCAGTCCAAAATCCACGAACACGACCCTCGGAACCAATGTTCGGCTCTACCGTATGTGGGGAAGCAGCAAGCCAAGCAGATCTTTTTGCTTCCAACTTTCTGATCGCTCCACCGTCACTATATAATAAAAACCCACTTTCTCACTCTATCTCATTAAATTGAAGAATACAGTTTTCAGCAAAAACATCTAACTGTCTCATTCCCTTTTTTGTCAAGTTGTGTCATGTTTAATACAAAAAACACAAAAACTGCTTTCACACAAGGAAACTGAGTTGCTGGAAACTGGGAGTTTGTAGCCGATAAGGGCGTAAGGGGAAAGAAAAAAATGTCCCCTCACACCTTTCTTGTCAACAAACTAGCTAGTTTCTGGCAACTAAGTTTCCTTGTGTGAAAGCGATCGAAATTCACAGTATTTTAGAATTTTCCTGGTTTCTGATTGGGTAACTATATCATAAGAACTTCAGTTCAGTCGACTTGTGCTTTTGCATTGAACGGACCGCTGACGTTTTTTGTTTGGACAAGAACCAAACTGCCAAAATTCTTTCGGATCGGCAGTGTATGGCACCCAAAATTTGGACCGTGGCCAACAAATGGCTCCGAGCTGTTCAGCTCGATCGTGTATGGCCAGCTTTGTCCCGATCTACATTGCCCGATTTTTCCACGAAGATTTTTCCATAAATCGTGTGAAATGTACACAGAACGATTTTTTCAATGAAATTTTTTCTTCACTTAATCATTTCTGTGCTTTTCATTTTTCATTGATATTCACTCACACCGAACACACAAAAAACTGGAAAGAGGGTGAAAGAGATCACAAGCAGACTGGAAAAATCGTTTCGAGTTTTGTGTTAAAAATGATTTGATCCCTACTCCTTTTCACTCCCTTCACCTACGAACAAAAGATCGGCACTGGAAAAATCTTTCAATGTAGACCGGGACTTTAGTTGTTGTTATTATATACCCCATTTACATGAGGTATTCGAGCGAGCTTCAAGCTCGCTTGGTCCCTTTGTATACCTGAGTTGAGTTGAAATGAGCTTCAACCAACTCGATTCCAATTCAGGAGCGGAGTCAAGTCGAAATGGTTGATAAAAAGCCTGGATCGAAGAGTCGATGTGAAGGATGTGTTGATGACAGTGTTTTTGCACATGGGCGAGTATAATTATTTATTTGTTTTGATAAATATGCGAAGAATATACTAAAATCTATTAAATTTTAACAGGTTCTGTGTGAAATGAATATATTGAAGCCATTCCTTCAACTGTAATCTCAACACCATATCAACTCAACTTCAAATGAGGCTCTCAACTCACGTGATAAAAAACTTGGGTTTAAAATCCGACCCTAATCCAACTCGAGCTTTCGATACTGCTTGCCCTTCAAGCTAAATCACGGACGCGAATTTCTCGGTTCACTATGTAACCACTCGGGAATCCGAAAAAACTGATTGTCTCACACACATTAACAAATTTTCTGTGTACGCATGTAAAAAGAACAAGAAAAGAACAAGAATCGAGAGAATTTTTTTATACACGGTGAAAAAGAGAGAGTACAGTCATTTTGTCTTAATTTCCATCACTTTTTATTTATTTAGTTCAGTTTTGTAGGTAGCGTGGCCAAGACCATTTCTTTTTTATATTTTTTTCTTGTGAAAACTTTAAGAAATTACCAATCTGAAATAAAAGTTTACTGTTTATTATATGCATATGTTAAGTTGTGGAAATATATAATGTACCTTTTATAATTTATAAATAAAAATGAAGTCTTGAAATAAACAAAATTCTGTTTGTTTTTTTTTTTTTCTTGTATGCAATGTAGAAACTCGACTAGATGGGGAAGTTTCTTTTTAATACAATACATTTGGGTATGCCTCGATTCATTCATTTTTGTTGGTCCGTTTTGGATTCCATTTAGGCTCCGTTTTTACTGAGTATGGTGAATTGGAATACTCGCTCTCTCTCACAATACATTCACATAATGGCTCCGTGGTGATTCTAATTTCCATAGCCGGCTTTCACACAAGGAAACTGAGTTGCCAGAAACTGGCTAATTTGTAGGCGAGAAGGGTGTGAGGGGAAATTTTTTGTCTTCCTTTTACGCCCTTCTCGCCAAGAAACTAAAAATCGCCGGCAACTCAGTTTCCTTGTGTGAATGGGGTCATAGTTATTTGATATCATTTAGAATCGTTTTGGATCCGGTTTTGGTTCCGTTTATGAACCTAGTTTCGGATACAAAACGGACTCGCTTGCTTAAAGGGTGTAAACGGGGTAATAGTCGAGAAAATTTTACATTGATATTAGACCAGTTGCATTGGATCGTGAATACCTCTATTGTGTTATTCATTGGTATATTAATGAATAATGACATTGATATTTATTTAAAAAAGCCCTATTTGCTTCAAAAATATGGTTTACAAATTGGACTGACAACTATAATTTTTTTTTGACATCTTTAGATTCACATCTCACTCCCACTTGATGAAAATAATAAATACAAATAGTGAGTAACAACTCGCAACCATTCCTGTGTGCACCTTTTGACAGGAATGGAAGGGACCTACAATTGTATGCCGAATCCGAACGGCTAGACGAGAAGCACTTGTTCGTGACTGGTGATACTCTTGGAGGATTTGTAATTCTGTTTTATTTTGTTGTGGTATTTTACATGGAAATTATTCTTAAGCTAAAAGCCTTTCCACACTATCCAATTGAGTTTTAAGGTAAGACCGCACCAGGTGGAACTGCGCGACACTTTTCTGATATACCGCACTTGAACTGCAGCGGCGGCGCTTCAGAACGGGGCAAATTGTGATTCTTCTTTAGTAAATATCTGTCTCTTTTCTATCTTATTTAGACATTTTCAATTTTTTATTAGAATCCACGGAAAAAAGTGTATTTCGAGTTGCATAAATTTGCTTTTATAAGAATGAAATATTACAAAATTTTGGACAGACCTTGCATTTTGGGTAGAACAAAATATTTTTCATTTGATGTATAGGCGAGTTTAGTCCGAGTATAAAATTGAGTTTTCAGGATTGAAAGCCCTCCGCATTGGCTGCCATCTTGAGAAATACGTTTTTGAAATGTAAACGAGCACTCTACATTATATATACTCTACGGCGCAAATGCAAGAAGTTTTTTATCTTTAAAAAACAACCGCCTCCACTAGTTATAAAAGATGGCATATTTATGAATTTTGAGCATGTCTAGACAAAAAACCAACGGAATCATAAAAAATCCATGAATTGAACTTTAGTATGTACTATGCGTAGCTATAAATATGGGGTTTGCGCAACAAATAAGCATTTCAAAACCTACAAATTCTGGCAAAAGAAAAAAATTGAAAATCTCATTTTTTAGATTTTGTCCGCCAGCTTCAGTGTACCGGAAGTGCACTTTTTCAAACTTAAAAATCAAATAAAAAATCCCCAGTTAAAGCTACAAAATTAATTTTTGAGCAACAAATTCACATTTTGAAAGCTACAATTTCTGGTAAAAAAAAAGTTCAAAAATTCGAATTTTTTTTTAATTTTGACCGTTAAAATCTTATTTTAGCGGAATTTTGAATAACAAAAAAACCATGCGAGCTACAAAATCGTGGTTTGCGCAGTTGATCTAGTTCAGAGAAGCTTCAAATTGTGGCAAAAAAAAAATTATTTTTTTTCATTTTTTTAGATTTTAGAAGGTCGTTTTTTTGCTAACTTTTGCCAGCGGAAACTTAAATATTAAATAAACCGTTAGAGCTACAAATTTGAGGTTTGAGCCAGCAATCAGCATTTCAAAAGCCACAAATTCTGGCAAAAGAAAAAAATTGAAAATCTCATTTTTTTAGATTTTGTCCGCCAGCTTCAGTGTACCGGAAGTGCACTTTTTCAAACTTAAAAATCAAATACAAAATCCCCAGTTAAAGCTACAAAATTAATTTTTGAGCAACAAATTCACATTTTGAAAGCTACAATTTCTGGTAAAAAAAAAAGTTCAAAAATTCGAAATTTTTTTAAATTTTGACCGTTAAAATCTTATTTTAGTGGAATTTTGAATAACAAAAAAACCATGCGAGCTACAAAATCGTGGTTTGCGCTGTTGATCTAGCTCAGAGAAGCTTCAAATTGTGGCAAAAAAAAAAATTATTTTTTTTCATTTTTTTAGATTTTAGAAGGTCGTTTTTTTGCTAACTTTTGCCAGCGGAAACTTAAATATTAAATAAACCGTTAGAGCTACAAATTTGAGGTTTGAGCCAGCAATCAGCATTTCAAAAGCTACAAATTCTGGCAAAAGAAAAAAATTGAAAATCTCATTTTTTTAGATTTTGTCCGCCAAATTTCAGTGTACCGGAAGTGCACTTTTTCAAACTTAAAAATCAAATAAAAAATCCCCAGTTAAAGCTACAAAATTAATTTTTGAGCAACAAATTCACATTTTGAAAGCTACAATTTCTGGTAAAAAAAAAGTTCAAAAATTCGAAATTTTTTTAAATTTTGACCGTTAAAATCTTATTTTAGCGGAATTTTGAATAACAAAAAAACCATGCGAGCTACAAAATCGTGGTTTGCGCTGTTGATCTAGCTCAGAGAAGCTTCAAATTGTGGCAAAAAAAAAAAATTATTTTTTTTCATTTTTTTAGATTTTAGAAGGTCGTTTTTTTGCTAACTTTTGCCAGCGGAAACTTAAATATTAAATAAACCGTTAGAGCTACAAATTTGAGGTTTGAGCCAGCAATCAGCATTTCAAAAGCTACAAATTCTGGCAAAAGAAAAAAATTGAAAATCTCATTTTTTTAGATTTTGTCCGCCAGCTTCAGTGTACCGGAAGTGCACTTTTTCAAACTTAAAAATCAAATAAAAAATCCCCAGTTAAAGCTACAAAATTAATTTTTGAGCAACAAATTCACATTTTGAAAGCTACAATTTCTGGTAAAAAAAAAAGTTCAAAAATTCGAAATTTTTTTAAATTTTGACCGTTAAAATCTTATTTTAGCGGAATTTTGAATAACAAAAAAACCATGCGAGCTACAAAATCGTGGTTTGCGCTGTTGATCTAGTTCAGAGAAGCTTCAAATTGTGGCAAAAAAAAAAATTATTTTTTTTCATTTTTTTAGATTTTAGAAGGTCGTTTTTTTGCTAACTTTTGCCAGCGGAAACTTAAATATTAAATAAACCGTTAGAGCTACAAATTCGAGGTTTGAGCCAGCAATCAGCATTTCAAAAGCTACAAATTCTGGCAAAAGAAAAAAATTGAAAATCTAATTTTTTAAGATTTTGTCCGCCAGCTTCAGCATACCGGAAGTGCACCTTTTAAACTTAAAATTCAAATAAAAAATTACCCTTAAGAGATGAGAATTTTATTTTTGGGTAACAAATTAGCATTTAAAAAGCTACAATTTTGGACGTCAAAAAAATTGTCATTTTCGAATGTTCGTCCGCTAACTTCAGACTTATTTTAGCGGAAATTTGAATAATTAAAAAACTATTTTAGTTACAGAATTTATTTTTTTAGAACTTAAGAGCATTAAAAAAGCTACAAATTTGGGTACCAATTTTATTTCAAAAATCTTATTATTTTGGATTTAGTCCGCTAACTTCAGACTTATTTTAGCGGAATTTTCAATAACTCAAAAACTAAGCGAGCTACAAATTTTTGGATTGAGCAACAAATTAGCATTTAATAAGCTACAAAAACTGATATCAACTTTTTTCGATTCCGCCACAAAGTGTCCGCCAAAATAAGGGACGTTCCTACATCATTGTATACTAATAGACTTGTTAACTTCAACTAATTGAATAAATAATATCTATGGTGTTTGGTATGAGCATAACTCCATAATAGGGCTGGCCACGAGACGAGACTCTGCGAGACTTTTGTAAGTCTCGTCTTGGTCTCGTTAAAATCGAAAATTTTCAGTCTCGTCTCGGTCTCGTATAAATAAGTCTCGTCTCGGTCTCGTCTCTGAAAAAATACGATTTCCAGACAATCTCTTGATTATTGGAACAAAATATTTTTGATTATAGTTTTAATATGTGCAGAACAAAATAATTATTTAACTGAAATTGGATTTTTTTAATTTATTAGACACTCTGTAAGTTTCGGTCCAAATATACAGTCTTGTCTAAGTCTCGCCTCGGTTGCTGAAAAGGCAGTCTCGTCTCGTTTCGTTCTCGTCATGCGAGACCGAGATCAAGACCGAGACTTTTCTCGTCTCGTGGCCAGCCCAACTCCATAAAAAAATGGGCACGACTGGATTGCACAAACTTGCTTGAAGTTGCATATATGTATTTGTTCCATAATATAAAAGTAAAAAAAAAAAACAATTTAAAATATAAATTATTACTTTTAATTACTATAAATTTGTTATTCTAATTTTTTGATTCATTTGATAAATATGAATTTATGACAAAAAAAATTCAAAAAATCGTTAGAGCGGTTTTTTTTAATAATCCTTTTTTTATATATAAAAATTCTTGAAAATTTAAAAAAAATAAATTTGGTATGCCAACTTTTAGTATTTAATAAAATAAAATTTTTCACAAGAATTAAACAAAAAATCATTAACACGTTTTCAAGATATTGAATTAAATTTTTTTTTTTTTATGTCAGAAATAATTTTTTTGAAAATTCTATATGCAAAATTGTTAAAAATGCAGAGAATTTGGTTGAAATCGAAGTAGCCGTTAACGAGAAATTTGAAAACCAAAAATCGGTTCTATGACAGGTAAATTTAGTAACCGTTATACATTTTTTTTTCTACCAAAATATAAACTGTAGTAATTTTAGTAGCTCGTAATTTTGTTTTACAAAATCGTTAGAGCCGTTTTTGAAATAAATCAATTTTTGTATATTGGTTGTATAGCAGGTACCGTTATGTTCCCCTCTAGGGAATCACCTTAGAACCTTAAGTCCAAAGCATGAACCAAATCGCTTCAGCGGTATACTGGCTGAACACAATGAGGACGTAGCTGCATTTGCAATCCGTGCTGCAGTATTTGTCAAAATATTGAATACACGCAAATTCAATGTTGCGAACACAATGCGACGCAGCTGCTCTGGCATCATCGCATCGTATCGCACAAGTTGGTCTTCGTTCAACTTTTGCTGCACGCTTTCACATTCTCAATAGGAAACAAAAACACAATCTACTGCGAGACAGAAAAATATTTCTGCTTTCAACGTTTTTGTGTTGTCTTTGGTTATAAAAATAGTGTATGAATGTGAAACAATTATTTAGCAATGAATAAGAGGCATATATTTTGGAATTTATCAACTAAAATGGTCAAGCTGCACTGCTGCATTGTGGGCACATAGAAAATAGAGCGTACGATATTTTTTGACAACTGTTCTACTTGCAACTGCAGTTCTTGTTGCGGCACTCTATTGTGTTCAGCCAGTTAGGCTGCAAGTCCAATTTGCTTCAAATTTAGAACCAATATGCATTGAATTAAAAATAAATGACTCCCTTATTTTTGAAAGAGATTTTAAAATACTTTAATTCAAATTTAAAGGCCTTAACCTTAAACATATATAAGACATCAAGCTTAAATAAAACACCACACATATTTACTTACATAAACATAAATAATATGATATGTTGGACTATCACCAGCGCGCGCCGTAAATCTTGTTCGATTTTGAAAATTTGAATGTCCATCGATTTGTCTTCGATTAAGTGTTCGCATTTCTGTAAATTCTACAATTTGTATGCCTTATTTACTTTTTTCATCGTAACTTTATTGTAACGGTAAACAAAAATTTTTGGGTGATCCGTCGATATCCATTCAAATTTCAAAGTTGGTGGCAGTCAAAATTTTATAAAGGCCATTTTCAGAGGCTCTTTTTACTTTTTTAATCATAATTTTCTTGTCCAGGGTAAATACAAAAATAACTGAAATTTGATGTATCCAGATGATCGATTGCCGTTCAAATTTTTAAAATTCAACAATTCTTACGGGGTTGATGGCAGTTCAAATGTTTTAAAGTACTTTTTTAGAAGCTGTTTACTTTTTTCATCGTAAATAAAAAAATAAAATTTGATTTATCGAGATTTTTAGATGAACAATCGATTGCCGTTCAAATTTATTTTAAAATTCAACAATTTTTATGGAGTTGGTCCAAAGGTTTTAAAAGCTGTTTTTCATAAGCACTTTTTACTAATTTCATGTAAAATTTTGTTGCCCATTAAAAATTTTAAAATCGAACTAGATCTTCGGATCTGCGTTGTTAGGGCCTTAATAAAATTAAAAAGGAATAACTTACCATCATGTGAACAAAAATGTTTTGAATTTGTTTGTTCCACGGAATTTTCCTGGTTATTTACTTTGAAGATATAAAGCACATATTTATGTATAAGCTATAAGGGCTGATCTAAATAATGTACCTAAAACTCCTAGAAAATCGTCCAGATAGACAATGATTTTAATGATTGAGACCATTAAGCATCACTCTATTGAACAAATAAAGAATCAAGCCATTGTAATATTGTTGTTAGAACATTTTTTTGATTTATTTTTGATAAAAAAAAAATAATGAAAAAAAGGTGACCTACCGCTACCATCTAAATATATCTGGACCTCTTTCAATTTGGCAAATGTGTAATCAAACAACACACTTCCTAGAAATGAACCTGCGAGAGGATCCTTCGTTCTGTAGGAACTGGATTATCTTATGCAATGTTTATACGTTTTTTTGTGATCCTAAACTATGGTCATTTTCTCAGAATCACTTTGAGCTATAATCCTATCCTAACTCAAATAATACACAAAAGAAACAAAGATTCAGGGAGGAGGAATCAAATTATTTTTCCTACCGTTTACCAAAACAGAAAAAAAAGGAACTCCTTTATGAAAGTGATTGATCAGCTTCCATTTAATCTTCGAACAGAGAAAAGGTGTACAAATAACATGTAACAATAACTACCAAAAGGATATCCGGTATTTGCACTGCAGGTAGGACATTGATTTTGGTGCAATATTATTTTACACATTTGCATAGCATAATTTTATTTGTGTATAGAAGAAATATTCAAGAATTAAAATTAGGCCAAGTGCACTATAAAATATTGTATCCTCAATACAATCATTGTGAATAGAACCCAATGATGTTAATTTAAATATACTCTTTCTTCAATCTCAAAGATCTAATAATTCTTTGTTATTGATAAAGGTGTGTATGGGTAGAAATCCAACCGGAAATTCCAACAATCCAGAAAATTGTACAATGGCCCCGACAGAATCCCAGACAGTGGAAGGATGTATGATGAAAAAAGAGAGGCGAAGAATTCCTTCCATCCTTCTTTCAGTCTGGGGATGGAAAGGCTACACCTGTTTTAATGAGGATATCCTTAGATCCCTTCTTTAATTTAAATACTTTTAGCCGTTTCCTCTCAGCGCGGCGGCAGAAGATTGGAAAAAAAGGAGGTTCGTCGAACTATGAAGCATTCTCCAAGGATATGAGTTTAGTATTCTATTCAAATTGGGCCATCTATATCCACACATGTGTGCTGTGCAGATAAAAGGGGACAGAGAGCACATTTTTATGTTAATGTTGAGTACTTCTTCCGTTAAACTGATATTTTTGAAAATACAATAAAAAACAATGAATTCACTCAGGTGCACCAGCTGAACTTGTTGCTGACATATGTGACGTACCGGTCGACTTGTGATCATAGACCAAATCCAAATTGAGTCAGGCCAAACCAACCATACAACCATCCAACCAACCAACCAACCAACCGACCATAGTGTCCGAGGCAGCTTGGTATGGATTCCTAAGGTGTATGTAGGTATGCATTTTCTTGTGGTGGTCCGGGTCCGGGCGCACCGTGTTCATTTGACCAAGAAAACAGGACACCGCATCAGCGCAGCACTCTCGCGTGGATGGCACGAGCGAGTCTCATTATTCAAATTATTATTCCGGCGTGATGGAATGGTGCTGCAGGTTCTGACCAGGTCGTCTCACTGTCATGCACACACCTTAAAGTTAAAGTGCATTGGTCAGTGGACCGAAACATGCGCCGAGACCTAACCACACCATCATAGGGGTGCGCGGAGTCCCATTTCTAAGCGTACGATCTTCTTCTACTTGGTAGAGTTTACTAGTGGAATGCCAGTTCCTAGGCATTATTAAGGGTAAGTGTGTCCCTCCTAACTAACGTTTGTAGGTAAATTATACCAGATAAGGTGTCGTCTTTCTAAAAAGCAATAATTGTATGCCAGAAGCGGCAAGGTGGTGGTTAGGACAACGTACAGGTACAATGCCGAACTATGCACGCGTGTACCATACGTGAAGTGCATTCTAAAACAAAAACAGTATGATATATTTACATACATACGTACGGGATGGGACACTGGACGACATGGAATGTGTCCTTTTTCTGTTTATTGTTGTAATTTGTTAGAATAGAATTATTTTTAATTTTTTATTTTCTTAAGGGTTGACTTTTTGGTATCTTGTTAAAGGCGAGTATAGAGTCAGAGGGGTTCATAGTTGAGAGCACGAGTATAGGGTGTCAGGTGCTGGTATGTATGGTGCGGGCTTTGTTATAGACGTAATGTTTGTTACTTTGGCCACGAGACCAGCATAATGATGGAATTACAACCTGCTGTTCATTAACAGATAAGGGGAAATATAATTTGACATTTGAATTAAAATACATTAACTAAGTCATTGACTCATCATTCTAGGAAAGAAGCTAATTAAAAATATCCTGTTTTGTCTTTTAAAAAAAAAAACATTAAAAAAAAAATTTAACTATTGAATATAAAATATATATCTATCTATTTAAGTTAATAGTTAAATGTTTGCAAAACCTGTTTTTACTCAACATTTACCATATTCGACAGGAATGAAACAGTTGCAAGATCTTACACGAAACTTGGTTAAGCAATAATTAAAAGACAATGGCGGAAGATTTTAAACGATTTAGTAAATTGTTAAAGCCATTTTAGTAAGTTACTAAGTTAAAAAGAAGATTTTGCTAATTTTAAACGATTTTAACTTCTTACTATCTCTTAACAATTTACTAAAGTTAAAATCACAAAATGGTTACTTTAACTTTTAGCAATTTACTAAATCCATACGGTCATTTTCCTCGAAAAAAATGTCTTACCCATTTTAATTGCAAAAATGGATTGTGTTTTTTTTTGTATGATTCCTGAGTTTTAATTGTTATTTTAAAGTAAATAAAATAGTATAAAATGTTTTCGGAACACGAAAATTTCCATATATGTATTTGAAAACTCAGCGTTGGTTGTGCAGAAAAGTGCGAAGTTTTGAATCCCGAGCACATTCTTTTGAAGAGCTGGACGATGGAGAATTTTACCCAAGTTATAGGTTTGACAAGACAACAGTTCGGTTCTTGGTTGAAAACCTAAACATTTAAGACCGAATTATAAACCGTGGGCTTCCGATTTCACCAGAATTGCAAGTACTAGTTACGTTACACTTTTTTTTGGGCGAAATATTCGTCAGGCTGGTGTTGGTAAGTAAAACTACCTAATGGAACACAAAGGATATAATATTTGTGCCTATGTTCAACAATAAATCTTAAAGGAGCATTACATGGAATGGTCTAGTCCACAGTGGGAAAAAATATAAAAAATATTTCCAAACAAATTGCTTCGTTGCTCCCACACTTTATTAAATTTCCGTCATCCGCTGCGGGGTTAAACGAAATAAAATCGGGATCTTATAGCATCATCGACAGGTTCCCTCAGGTTCACTCTTGGAATGTGCATATTTGGAATGTGTTATACGTATTCCAAGAGTATTCCAAAACAAATGTGACTTCTGACTGACATTTCACAATTAGCAATTTACTAATTAGCAAATCGAAAAAAAAGGTTTAAAATTTTGAAATAGTTACTAAATATTTAGAAAATTACTTACTAGTAAATTGCTAACCCCTTAACAATAGGTTGTTTAAAATTTTGCACCAATAGCATTCTGCTTACTTATTTGCATTAAGGAAAAGATACACTACTATATTAGACTAAGAGCCCGGGCCGCCAGACATACGTCATATTATCAAAGCTTAGATTTTTGCTGCGAACAGGTACTATGGTAGCTAAAACAAATGGATACTAACAGCCGTATTTATTAGAATCCGCTGAACAGATGAATAGTTATGCACTGGATAAGGACTTATGTAGCCACTATACAACGTTGCATAAATTGTTATGCATAAAATATTTTTCAACACATTATAGTTATAATGAGCTTGTGTCAAAATTAGTACCATAAAGGAGATATATAGTACGTTTAACTTTCACAACTGACAAAGGAGACCCAGCTGTGTGTGTGCTGTGTGAAAAATCAATAGAAGCAATTCTGCTGGCGATTGGATTCTTTTTGGTTCCTTATTAATTTCTTTTAATATTGTTATAATTATCCAGTAACTTTGTTATTTTTTTGTGTTGGCAAATAAAATTAAAAATATTTGAAAGAAAAAATACGTCGTTTTTAATTTATTTCATGAATTGTTCCATTCACTGACATCGTGATGTTTTTGTTGAGGAGAAAAATAAAAGGGTGGTGCTTATTTTGTAATGCTTATAATTCATTTTTATTTTCCCATGAAAGTGATAAAGGTGAATATTTGTATAATTTTATTTTAATCACGCATGCCGTCGAGCATTTGCAAAAGTTGTAAGATTTGATGGAAAATCTTTAAATTTTGCACATTTATTAAGCAGCTTCTATAAAATAAAGTGTACAAAACAATGTTCTTTATTTTTTAAAACAATATCCCAACAAAAATTTACAGTAAATGAACAAAACCAACATTATTAATTGTTGTATTAAATTTTATAAAATATTTTGCAAATGAGATTTCAACACCTCAAAGATTGCAAAAATAAGCGCCCCCCTAACATCTATCTACATTATTGCTATGTGTGAGTCAAAGTGACATTCCGATACTAAACAACCCTTATGTTGGCTCTATACAACCTCCAAACGCGTTTAGCTTTTGTTGCTTCTATTCAACGTTGCATAAGTTTATGAATAAGGTTTTTGCGTTCAGAGGCATTATAAAAAATGCATAGCGCTATGCACTCGCTATTATTCGTTTATGCATAAGGCTGTAAGAATCTTCAATCCGGGTGCAATTAAGAGGTAGCGAATTTTAAAGTTGCATACAAATGTTGCAACATTGCGTTATTTTATCAAAGCTGAATTTTTGATATGTGTGCGGGGATAGTGTCATTTAATTTATTTAACACTTGCCAGACATCTACAGTGGGACCTAACGTGAACCAGACACTTAAAATCTGTCAAACTAATCGTGCCATTTATATAACGGAATCAAATCAAGATTCTATGTTTTCTTTAGGCAAATATTCTACAATATTTTCTAATCAGGAAGACACTTACAGCGGGGCCTTACATCACCCTAAAACTGTCAAAATAATAAATCTTTGTTACTGAAACGTGATTTTTTCGCTTGTTTTAGCTTATTTTGCTGATGCGGAATTATTTTTAAACAGTTGCCAATAAAACATATAAATATTAGCTTTAAAACTGCAACGTAAATGGCCCGATTAGTTTGACATATTTTAAATGTCTGGCTCACGTTAGGCCCCACTGTAGATGTCTGGCAGGTGTCCAATAAAGTAAATGACACCATCCTCTGAGACATATCAAAAATTCAGCTTTGATAAAATAACGCAATGTTGCAACACTTGTATGCAACTTTAAAACTCGCTACCTCTTAATTGCACCCGGATTGAAGATTCTTAGTATCCATTTGTTCTTAGCTACCATAGTATCTGTTCGCAGAAAAAATCTTAGCTTTGATAAAATGACGTATGTCTGGCGGCCCTGGGCTCTTACTCTACACGAAAAACATTCCCTAAAAATGTATTGTACCCATTAAAATTCGAAAAGTCAGTAGAAACAAATCGGGCTTTTCTTTTTAATCAAAAACAATGAAAACCAGACGATATTTAACACCTCTTTCATTTTGGTGATAATTTGCAAAGTTATGCCTTCTTTTAATTTATTTTCTTTCTATCATTGATCCAAACGTTTTTTTTTTTTTGTTTAAATATTCAAATTCTACATTTATGTACATAATATAGCATTTATTGTTCAATACTTTCCAAACAAAAAAAAATATTACGAAACAAATTGGAATTAACCTGTAACTATAGTATATATGCCGAAATCTAAAATTCTGAAATTTCGAATGCCAATATTTTGAATCCCAAAATCTAAAACTTCGAAATCTCAAATGATAAAAAAAATCTCCAATGCATTCAATATTTATCCCGAATTTCAAAACTTTTTTTTCTCATTTCAATACTTGCTCAGCAATTTTTAGATTTAACATTTTTTTCCATTGAAACCGTACATGGCTTGCAGGCAGATACCTATTTTTTGAATGCCAGATTAACAAATGGCTTAGCGTGAACTTTTGAATACCAAACAAAATGCGTAGTCGTTCGGAGTTTTGGGATTCGAGATTTTGGAGTTAGAGATTTATTGTCATTCGAGATTTTAAGCATTCGAGATTGCAATTCGAGATAATGGCATAAGCTTTCCAACAAATAATTAACCGTTGAAATCTGCATTTTATTGATACACATCCATGCAAAACTGTCGATTTATTCTTACTGGTAACTCGTTTTCTTTTCAGTTTGATAAGGTAAAGAACGAAAAAATTCTGTTACAAAAACACTAAAATTCAATTATTTGAAGATTTTCCCGAAAAAAATAATGTCAAATTCTTTACAATCAAAAAGTTCAAATATTTTCTTAACAAATTGATTTTTTTCTAAACAAAATCGATTTTATGCTGTCAAAACAAATCTTGCGGTTTTAGCAAGATTTCACATCAAATCGCACACACACTATCAAGATTTGACTTTTCTCATGCATTAAGATGAAATAAGAAGTTCTCATTACAATTTTGTGATGATGATTAATAAGAAAACAAATATAAAAGGTAAATAAAATAGTGCGTGAATCTTCAAGAAACAAAAATCCCATTAAAAATTATACAACTCGCAAACAAAAACACGTTGCAAAATTATTTTCCTCGACCCCTAGTGAAATATTCAGAATATATCCTCGCCGCTGTGCCTGGATGGATTTTCGACTGTATTGTGTTAACTTGAATACGCGCACAATTGTTTTTGTTTTTTCTTTAAATTTATCAGACAAAATATATTGGCTTTTAAATTATCATTATATTAATATAACAACGGGAAAAATAAAATACACTTTAATATTTGTTTAGCGTGCACTACTTTTTTGACTTTGTGCGGCAACAAAATGTCTGTCAAATGGCACTTACAGACTCGCAAAAAAATCGATTTTTTTTAAATTCCTTCTAAAAAAATTTAATGAAATCGATTTCAAATGGTTGTAATGAATTCGACATATAATTAAAAACATCGCCACTTAGTAATAAATTAATTTTGAGTAGAATTTAGCCTAAGGTCGAGTTTAACCTATACAAACAAATCCAATCTAAGTTAAATTCAACTCGAAATTAATTTATTACTCTTACTACCCCAGTCCAAAATAGACATTTCCCTGAACAAAATTCCGATAACGCTTAAACTTGGTGGGGGCCTTCCACTGACTATAATAAAGGAATGGTGAAATGTACCCGTCGTTCCGACAGGAGCACAACTTTTTACGCATGGTCAAGTGTCGAAAATATCAGTTTCTAGCTAATAACTTTTTAACGATAAATGATATCGAAAAGTAGTTTGAGTACAGTTTGTAGATCTTAAAAATGTATACAAAAAAGAAACACGCTCTTTTGCTATGGCCATTGACTAAGAAATTACTGCTATTTAAACAAAAAAAACATTAAATTAAGGAAATATTGTTTTTTCTTTGAGTATAACTGTTAAACCATCAATGCTATCAAAAAAAGTTTTTTGTAGACCACAAAGTGTTCTATAAAAAAGATTAAGACACTTTTTTTGCTACGACAGTTATACAAAATAAATAACAATATTTTCGCCATTTTATTCGTCAGGCTGGTGTTGGTAAGTAAAACTACCTAATGGAACACAAAGGATATAATATTTGTGCCTATGTTCAACAATAAATCTTAAAGGAGCATTACATGGAATGGTCTAGTCCACAGTGGGAAAAAATATAAAAAATATTTCCAAACAAATTGCTTCGTTGCTCCCACACTTTATTAAATTTCCGTCATCCGCTGCGGGGTTAAACGAAATAAAATCGGGATCTTATAGCATCATCGACAGGTTCCCTCAGGTTCACTCTTGGAATGTGCATATTTGGAATGTGTTATACGTATTCCAAGAGTATTCCAAAACAAATGTGACTTCTGACTGACATTTCACAATTAGCAATTTACTAATTAGCAAATCGAAAAAAAAGGTTTAAAATTTTGAAATAGTTACTAAATTACTAAATATTTAGAAAATTACTTACTAGTAAATTGCTAAGCCCTTAACAATAGGTTGTTTAAAATTTTGCACCAATAGCATTCTGCTTACTTATTTGCATTAAGGAAAAGATACACTACTATATTAGACTAAGAGCCCGGGCCGCCAGACATACGTCATATTATCAAAGCTTAGATTTTTGCTGCGAACAGGTACTATGGTAGCTAAAACAAATGGATACTAACAGCCGTATTTATTAGAATCCGCTGAACAGATGAATAGTTATGCACTGGATAAGGACTTATGTAGCCACTATACAACGTTGCATAAATTGTTATGCATAAAATATTTTTCAACACATTATAGTTATAATGAGCTTGTGTCAAAATTAGTACCACGTTTAACTTTCACAACTGACAAAGGAGACCCAGCTGTGTGTGTGCTGTGTGAAAAATCAATAGAAGCAATTCTGCTGGCGATTGGATTCTTTTTGGTTCCTTATTAATTTCTTTTAATATTGTTATAATTATCCAGTAACTTTGTTATTTTTTTGTGTTGGCAAATAAAATTAAAAATATTTGAAAGAAAAAATACGTCGTTTTTAATTTATTTCATGAATTGTTCCATTCACTGACATCGTGATGTTTTTGTTGAGGAGAAAAATAAAAGGGTGGTGCTTATTTTGTAATGCTTATAATTCATTTTTATTTTCCCATGAAAGTGATAAAGGTGAATATTTGTATAATTTTATTTTAATCACGCATGCCGTCGAGCATTTGCAAAAGTTGTAAGATTTGATGGAAAATCTTTAAATTTTGCACATTTATTAAGCAGCTTCTATAAAATAAAGTGTACAAAACAATGTTCTTTATTTTTTAAAACAATATCCCAACAAAAATTTACAGTAAATGAACAAAACCAACATTATTAATTGTTGTATTAAATTTTATAAAATATTTTGCAAATGAGATTTCAACACCTCAAAGATTGCAAAAATAAGCGCCCCCCTAACATCTATCTACATTATTGCTATGTGTGAGTCAAAGTGACATTCCGATACTAAACAACCCTTATGTTGGCTCTATACAACCTCCAAACGCGTTTAGCTTTTGTTGCTTCTATTCAACGTTGCATAAGTTTATGAATAAGGTTTTTGCGTTCAGAGGCATTATAAAGAATGCATAGCGCTATGCACTCGCTATTATTCGTTTATGCATAAGGCTGTAAGAATCTTCAATCCGGGTGCAATTAAGAGGTAGCGAATTTTAAAGTTGCATACAAATGTTGCAACATTGCGTTATTTTATCAAAGCTGAATTTTTGACATGTGTGCGGGGATAGTGTCATTTAATTTATTTAACACTTGCCAGACATCTACAGTGGGACCTAACGTGAACCAGACACTTAAAATCTGTCAAACTAATCGTGCCATTTATATAACGGAATCAAATCAAGATTCTATGTTTTCTTTAGGCAAATATTCTACAATATTTTCTAATCAGGAAGACACTTACAGCGGGGCCTTACATCACCCTAAAACTGTCAAAATAATAAATCTTTGTTACTGAAACGTGATTTTTTCGCTTGTTTTAGCTTATTTTGCTGATGCGGAATTATTTTTAAACAGTTGCCAATAAAACATATAAATATTAGCTTTAAAACTGCAACGTAAATGGCCCGATTAGTTTGACATATTTTAAATGTCTGGCTCACGTTAGGCCCCACTGTAGATGTCTGGCAGGTGTCCAATAAAGTAAATGACACCATCCTCTGAGACATATCAAAAATTCAGCTTTGATAAAATAACGCAATGTTGCAACACTTGTATGCAACTTTAAAACTCGCTACCTCTTAATTGCACCCGGATTGAAGATTCTTAGTATCCATTTGTTCTTAGCTACCATAGTATCTGTTCGCAGAAAAAATCTTAGCTTTGATAAAATGACGTATGTCTGGCGGCCCTGGGCTCTTACTCTACATGAAAAACATTCCCTAAAAATGTATTGTACCCATTAAAATTCGAAAAGTCAGTAGAAACAAATCGGGCTTTTCTTTTTAATCAAAAACAATGAAAACCAGACGATATTTAACACCTCTTTCATTTTGGTGATAATTTGCAAAGTTATGCCTTCTTTTAATTTATTTTCTTTCTATCATTGATCCAAACGTTTTTTTTTTTTTGTTTAAATATTCAAATTCTACATTTATGTACATAATATAGCATTTATTGTTCAATACTTTCCAAACAAAAAAAAATATTACGAAACAAATTGGAATTAACCTGTAACTATAGTATATATGCCGAAATCTAAAATTCTGAAATTTCGAATGCCAATATTTTGAATCCCAAAATCTAAAACTTCGAAATCTCAAATGATAAAAAAAATCTCCAATGCATTCAATATTTATCCCGAATTTCAAAACTTTTTTTTCTCATTTCAATACTTGCTCAGCAATTTTTAGATTTAACATTTTTTTCCATTGAAACCGTACATGGCTTGCAGGCAGATACCTATTTTTTGAATGCCAGATTAACAAATGGCTTAGCGTGAACTTTTGAATACCAAACAAAATGCGTAGTCGTTCGGAGTTTTGGGATTCGAGATTTTGGAGTTAGAGATTTATTGTCATTCGAGATTTTAAGCATTCGAGATTGCAATTCGAGATAATGGCATAAGCTTTCCAACAAATAATTAACCGTTGAAATCTGCATTTTATTGATACACATCCATGCAAAACTGTCGATTTATTCTTACTGGTAACTCGTTTTCTTTTCAGTTTGATAAGGTAAAGAACGAAAAAATTCTGTTACAAAAACACTAAAATTCAATTATTTGAAGATTTTCCCGAAAAAAATAATGTCAAATTCTTTACAATCAAAAAGTTCAAATATTTTCTTAACAAATTGATTTTTTTCTAAACAAAATCGATTTTATGCTGTCAAAACAAATCTTGCGGTTTTAGCAAGATTTCACATCAAATCGCACACACACTATCAAGATTTGACTTTTCTCATGCATTAAGATGAAATAAGAAGTTCTCATTACAATTTTGTGATGATGATTAATAAGAAAACAAATATAAAAGGTAAATAAAATAGTGCGTGAATCTTCAAGAAACAAAAATCCCATTAAAAATTATACAACTCGCAAACAAAAACACGTTGCAAAATTATTTTCCTCGACCCCTAGTGAAATATTCAGAATATATCCTCGCCGCTGTGCCTGGATGGATTTTCGACTGTATTGTGTTAACTTGAATACGCGCACAATTGTTTTTGTTTTTTCTTTAAATTTATCAGACAAAATATATTGGCTTTTAAATTATCATTATATTAATATAACAACGGGAAAAATAAAATACACTTTAATATTTGTTTAGCGTGCACTACTTTTTTGACTTTGTGCGGCAACAAAATGTCTGTCAAATGGCACTTACAGACTCGCAAAAAAATCGATTTTTTTTAAATTCCTTCTAAAAAAATTTAATGAAATCGATTTCAAATGGTTGTAATGAATTCGACATATAATTAAAAACATCGCCACTTAGTAATAAATTAATTTTGAGTAGAATTTAGCCTAAGGTCGAGTTTAACCTATACAAACAAATCCAATCTAAGTTAAATTCAACTCGAAATTAATTTATTACTCTTACTACCCCAGTCCAAAATAGACATTTCCCTGAACAAAATTCCGATAACGCTTAAACTTGGTGGGGGCCTTCCACTGACTATAATAAAGGAATGGTGAAATGTACCCGTCGTTCCGACAGGAGCACAACTTTTTACGCATGGTCAAGTGTCGAAAATATCAGTTTCTAGCTAATAACTTTTTAACGATAAATGATATCGAAAAGTAGTTTGAGTACAGTTTGTAGATCTTAAAAATGTATACAAAAAAGAAACACGCTCTTTTGCTATGGCCATTGACTAAGAAATTACTGCTATTTAAACAAAAAAAACATTAAATTAAGGAAATATTGTTTTTTCTTTGAGTATAACTGTTAAACCATCAATGCTATCAAAAAAAGTTTTTTGTAGACCACAAAGTGTTCTATAAAAAAGATTAAGACACTTTTTTTGCTACGACAGTTATACAAAATAAATAACAATATTTTCGCCATTTTATTCGTCAGGCTGGTGTTGGTAAGTAAAACTACCTAATGGAACACAAAGGATATAATATTTGTGCCTATGTTCAACAATAAATCTTAAAGGAGCATTACATGGAATGGTCTAGTCCACAGTGGGAAAAAATATAAAAAATATTTCCAAACAAATTGCTTCGTTGCTCCCACACTTTATTAAATTTCCGTCATCCGCTGCGGGGTTAAACGAAATAAAATCGGGATCTTATAGCATCATCGACAGGTTCCCTCAGGTTCACTCTTGGAATGTGCATATTTGGAATGTGTTATACGTATTCCAAGAGTATTCCAAAACAAATGTGACTTCTGACTGACATTTCACAATTAGCAATTTACTAATTAGCAAATCGAAAAAAAAGGTTTAAAATTTTGAAATAGTTACTAAATTACTAAATATTTAGAAAATTACTTACTAGTAAATTGCTAAGCCCTTAACAATAGGTTGTTTAAAATTTTGCACCAATAGCATTCTGCTTACTTATTTGCATTAAGGAAAAGATACACTACTATATTAGACTAAGAGCCCGGGCCGCCAGACATACGTCATATTATCAAAGCTTAGATTTTTGCTGCGAACAGGTACTATGGTAGCTAAAACAAATGGATACTAACAGCCGTATTTATTAGAATCCGCTGAACAGATGAATAGTTATGCACTGGATAAGGACTTATGTAGCCACTATACAACGTTGCATAAATTGTTATGCATAAAATATTTTTCAACACATTATAGTTATAATGAGCTTGTGTCAAAATTAGTACCACGTTTAACTTTCACAACTGACAAAGGAGACCCAGCTGTGTGTGTGCTGTGTGAAAAATCAATAGAAGCAATTCTGCTGGCGATTGGATTCTTTTTGGTTCCTTATTAATTTCTTTTAATATTGTTATAATTATCCAGTAACTTTGTTATTTTTTTGTGTTGGCAAATAAAATTAAAAATATTTGAAAGAAAAAATACGTCGTTTTTAATTTATTTCATGAATTGTTCCATTCACTGACATCGTGATGTTTTTGTTGAGGAGAAAAATAAAAGGGTGGTGCTTATTTTGTAATGCTTATAATTCATTTTTATTTTCCCATGAAAGTGATAAAGGTGAATATTTGTATAATTTTATTTTAATCACGCATGCCGTCGAGCATTTGCAAAAGTTGTAAGATTTGATGGAAAATCTTTAAATTTTGCACATTTATTAAGCAGCTTCTATAAAATAAAGTGTACAAAACAATGTTCTTTATTTTTTAAAACAATATCCCAACAAAAATTTACAGTAAATGAACAAAACCAACATTATTAATTGTTGTATTAAATTTTATAAAATATTTTGCAAATGAGATTTCAACACCTCAAAGATTGCAAAAATAAGCGCCCCCCTAACATCTATCTACATTATTGCTATGTGTGAGTCAAAGTGACATTCCGATACTAAACAACCCTTATGTTGGCTCTATACAACCTCCAAACGCGTTTAGCTTTTGTTGCTTCTATTCAACGTTGCATAAGTTTATGAATAAGGTTTTTGCGTTCAGAGGCATTATAAAGAATGCATAGCGCTATGCACTCGCTATTATTCGTTTATGCATAAGGCTGTAAGAATCTTCAATCCGGGTGCAATTAAGAGGTAGCGAATTTTAAAGTTGCATACAAATGTTGCAACATTGCGTTATTTTATCAAAGCTGAATTTTTGACATGTGTGCGGGGATAGTGTCATTTAATTTATTTAACACTTGCCAGACATCTACAGTGGGACCTAACGTGAACCAGACACTTAAAATCTGTCAAACTAATCGTGCCATTTATATAACGGAATCAAATCAAGATTCTATGTTTTCTTTAGGCAAATATTCTACAATATTTTCTAATCAGGAAGACACTTACAGCGGGGCCTTACATCACCCTAAAACTGTCAAAATAATAAATCTTTGTTACTGAAACGTGATTTTTTCGCTTGTTTTAGCTTATTTTGCTGATGCGGAATTATTTTTAAACAGTTGCCAATAAAACATATAAATATTAGCTTTAAAACTGCAACGTAAATGGCCCGATTAGTTTGACATATTTTAAATGTCTGGCTCACGTTAGGCCCCACTGTAGATGTCTGGCAGGTGTCCAATAAAGTAAATGACACCATCCTCTGAGACATATCAAAAATTCAGCTTTGATAAAATAACGCAATGTTGCAACACTTGTATGCAACTTTAAAACTCGCTACCTCTTAATTGCACCCGGATTGAAGATTCTTAGTATCCATTTGTTCTTAGCTACCATAGTATCTGTTCGCAGAAAAAATCTTAGCTTTGATAAAATGACGTATGTCTGGCGGCCCTGGGCTCTTACTCTACACGAAAAACATTCCCTAAAAATGTATTGTACCCATTAAAATTCGAAAAGTCAGTAGAAACAAATCGGGCTTTTCTTTTTAATCAAAAACAATGAAAACCAGACGATATTTAACACCTCTTTCATTTTGGTGATAATTTGCAAAGTTATGCCTTCTTTTAATTTATTTTCTTTCTATCATTGATCCAAACGTTTTTTTTTTTTTGTTTAAATATTCAAATTCTACATTTATGTACATAATATAGCATTTATTGTTCAATACTTTCCAAACAAAAAAAAATATTACGAAACAAATTGGAATTAACCTGTAACTATAGTATATATGCCGAAATCTAAAATTCTGAAATTTCGAATGCCAATATTTTGAATCCCAAAATCTAAAACTTCGAAATCTCAAATGATAAAAAAAATCTCCAATGCATTCAATATTTATCCCGAATTTCAAAACTTTTTTTTCTCATTTCAATACTTGCTCAGCAATTTTTAGATTTAACATTTTTTTCCATTGAAACCGTACATGGCTTGCAGGCAGATACCTATTTTTTGAATGCCAGATTAACAAATGGCTTAGCGTGAACTTTTGAATACCAAACAAAATGCGTAGTCGTTCGGAGTTTTGGGATTCGAGATTTTGGAGTTAGAGATTTATTGTCATTCGAGATTTTAAGCATTCGAGATTGCAATTCGAGATAATGGCATAAGCTTTCCAACAAATAATTAACCGTTGAAATCTGCATTTTATTGATACACATCCATGCAAAACTGTCGATTTATTCTTACTGGTAACTCGTTTTCTTTTCAGTTTGATAAGGTAAAGAACGAAAAAATTCTGTTACAAAAACACTAAAATTCAATTATTTGAAGATTTTCCCGAAAAAAATAATGTCAAATTCTTTACAATCAAAAAGTTCAAATATTTTCTTAACAAATTGATTTTTTTCTAAACAAAATCGATTTTATGCTGTCAAAACAAATCTTGCGGTTTTAGCAAGATTTCACATCAAATCGCACACACACTATCAAGATTTGACTTTTCTCATGCATTAAGATGAAATAAGAAGTTCTCATTACAATTTTGTGATGATGATTAATAAGAAAACAAATATAAAAGGTAAATAAAATAGTGCGTGAATCTTCAAGAAACAAAAATCCCATTAAAAATTATACAACTCGCAAACAAAAACACGTTGCAAAATTATTTTCCTCGACCCCTAGTGAAATATTCAGAATATATCCTCGCCGCTGTGCCTGGATGGATTTTCGACTGTATTGTGTTAACTTGAATACGCGCACAATTGTTTTTGTTTTTTCTTTAAATTTATCAGACAAAATATATTGGCTTTTAAATTATCATTATATTAATATAACAACGGGAAAAATAAAATACACTTTAATATTTGTTTAGCGTGCACTACTTTTTTGACTTTGTGCGGCAACAAAATGTCTGTCAAATGGCACTTACAGACTCGCAAAAAAATCGATTTTTTTTAAATTCCTTCTAAAAAAATTTAATGAAATCGATTTCAAATGGTTGTAATGAATTCGACATATAATTAAAAACATCGCCACTTAGTAATAAATTAATTTTGAGTAGAATTTAGCCTAAGGTCGAGTTTAACCTATACAAACAAATCCAATCTAAGTTAAATTCAACTCGAAATTAATTTATTAATCTTACTACCCCAGTCCAAAATAGACATTTCCCTGAACAAAATTCCGATAACGCACTTGGTGGGGGCCTTCCACTGACTATAATAAAGGAATGGTGAAATGTACCCGTCATTCCGACAGGAGCACAACTTTTTACGCATGGTCAAGTGTCGAAAATATCAGTTTCTAGCTAATAACTTTTTAACGATAAATGATATCGAAAAGTAGTTTGAGTACAGTTTGTAGATCTTAAAAATGTATACAAAAAAGAAACACGCTCTTTTGCTATGGCCATTGACTAAGAAATTACTGCTATTTAAACAAAAAAAAAACATAAAATTAAGAAAATAATGTTTTTTCTTTGAGTATAACTGTTAAACCATCAATGCTATCAAAAAAAGTTTTGTAGACCACAAAGTGTTCTATAAAAAAGATTAAGACACTTTTTTTCCTACGACAGCTATACAAAATAAATAACAATATTTTCGTCATTTTATGTTTTTTTTAAATAGCTATACTTCCTTAGCCGTTGGTCGTAGGAAAAAAGTTTATGACTCATTTTTGTAGAGAATTTTATGATCTACAAACTGTACTCAAATAACTTTTCGATATCATTTATCGTTAAAAGGTTATTTGCTACAAACTGATTTTTTCGACACATGACCATGCGTCAAAAGTTGTGCTCCTGTCAGATCGACGAGGTATGTTATGTTCAGTGGAAGGTCCCTACGAAGTTTAAGCGTTATCGGAATTTTGTTTATGTTTTGAGATTTGAATGTCCGTTTTGACTGATGATATAACTGGGTTGGGGTCAGAATCCCGAGAACCAAAATTCCGAAAACACATAATCCCGCAAAACCAAAATTCCGAAAAAAAAACAGAATGCCGAAAACCCAGGATCCCCAAAACCCAAAATCCTGAAAACATAAAATCCCGAAAACCCTAAATCTCGAAAATTTTTATTAACTCAAAGGTATTTTAGCCTAATCAATGAAAAAGAAAACACTCACACACGCGATTTTTGTATTTTTTGTAGAGCTTCGGGTCAGTTTTTCATGGAAATAAGGTCGCATTTTAAATGTAGCTTTATTTCGACGGGTGCTATTTCACGTGTTACGCAAATTTTTCTCCAAAATTCTGAATTTGGGCATAAACAGAATTTTGAAAAGCAGTATCTTCGTTATACATATTTTGGGTATACAGAATTTCGGATATAGAATTTTGAAATACAAAATATTGCTCATCCAAAAATAAAATCAAACAGAATGTTGGTCATACAGAATGTTTAAATGCAGAATTCTGACCCGCTTCCATGTGTCGAACCATTTGGAAAATACTTAAGTTGTTTTGTCTACTATTAAAAATATTTTAGAATATTATAAAAAAAAAAAACAATAATAATGTTTAGTCGTTATCGTTATGTGCAGGTATTTGAGGAAAGTTGTTCCTTTTTTATTTTTTTTTTTTTGTTGAAGTAAAATAACAACCTAAAAACCACAAAGAAAATATTTTTTTTTAGTCTGAAAGGTCTGATGGCCTGCTATAACCGTTAAAAAAGGTGGAATTTCAATGTTTGTATTCGTTCATCTAGTACGATACCTCGATTTTTGGATTTTTTCAAAACATCTTGAAAACGTCTCTTACGACTTATCATATCATATCATTAAACAGAAATAGATTTTTAAAATTTTTTGGAGATAATTATTTTCGGTCAAAATTTTGTTGAAATTGTTCAAAAAATCACAAATACAATATTACCTATATTCCAAAATTCTGCAGTAAATTTTTAGTTATTTTTACTTTTTTTTTTAACTAATACGTCCTTATTTCTGCAAAAATCCTTTAACAAATTTCCGGTCTGCACATGGTGAACTACTAAGGTAAGTTCATGCGATCTAGCTCTCCACTTTATTCTACAAACAGCTTAAAAGATTTTTAATTGGTTTATAAATTAATTTTGTATTAAAGAAATTAGATGCTATAAAATTGCTTTGTATCAAAACGATTTCAAAAGGCGTAATTTATGTGTGAAATTTTTGTATGACATAATAAGACTTTATTCCTGCAAACAAAATTGTCATGACGAAAATGGCATCAGAGCTAAAAAACAACAAACAAAACTGCCATGACGAAAATGGCATCAGAGGTAAAAAAATAACTGTGAGAATTTGAATCCAGCTTAATAAAACAATATCCTTGATTTACATGGTGTTAAAAAGAAAGAGGTATAGGTAACTATACTATTTTCTGTTATTTATAATACATAAGAACTAACGAGGCATCATAGGCACTTGTAACGGTTCGTAAAAGCATTTCCTTTGCTTTTAACAAAAACTTTGCTTAAAAAAACAAAAAATATAAAACACCTTTACTTCCATAGGCAGGTGCAATGGTGAATTATGCATAATTCCTTAGCAGAAGAGCTCTGTACACAATCAGTCAAATTGTTGATGATACACCTATATATTCGTTCCGTTGTATGATTTCCAACAATGCACTCATGCTTGAGACATATTATTAGTACAGCTGTTAGTCAACATATCCTTCTCCCCAAAAATAAAGGACGATAAGGAAGCCTCACATTCCACCATCAGTTCATCACCCATGATAGCAAACATGCCCATCCTAGGTATACAAATATTCCCCCTTCTTCTATCTACAATCCCTATTGAAATGAGGACATACCGAATACAACATGAAAACACCACAACAAAATAGGAAGTTGTGAAAGAACTGGAACAATATTGCTGCAAACACTCAAAGCCTAAAATTCCAAATAATTCAGGATATCCGAAGAGGGTGCTGATCACGATCGCGATCGCGTCCTTCCGCCGCACCGTTGCCGTTGAGGGAAAACAAATTTCATTTCATATACTCGTACCAACATACTTAATACATACTACCAACTTGAATATGAGTAGGTATTCGATCATATAAGAGTAGAGAATGCATCGCATAATGCAATCAGCCACTGGAACAGATGTCACTTCCATTTCACCGAACGTATATAGGTACCTATATTATAGAGAATACAGAAACCTACATTTAATGTGTGCGGGGAGATCCTTAATGGATGCCCACTTCGGATTATAACCAACTACTGCGCTTTTATTGCAGCACTTCAAGTGATAAATCATATTGGCCAGCCTCAGAATGAATGGCCAACTAAGATCTCACGGCGGTGACAAGACCACAGATTGAAACTAATAAATTATTCTTCAAGTCAAAATTAGTGTGACCAGAGTTGTTAATATAAATTACAAAACACAGTTATCATAAGAACCGTTAATTTAAATTTTCTCCAAGAGGAAAAACTTCTTAGAATTTAAGTTTCATTTTATTCTTTCTCTGTCGGAATTTTTGCCATGTATCAATATTTATAATAAACTCTAGTCACACTGTAACCAAGGTGAGTATGAGTATGTTGAAGCTGATCCTCCGCCGCTGATGATCTTGCTTTTGGTTGCTCTTGCTGCTCCTGCTACACTTGTGTCCGCACAATTAGAGAAGTATAGTGCGGTCGCCATGGATGGTAAAGATTGGACACTGTCTGACGTTCAAAGTCCAGCGTCCAGCGTCCAACTCCATCTCCAACTTCAACTTAAGCCTCTCTTACCGTAAACCCCGGCAATTAAAATGGAAGGCAAATTGACTTTGGACATAATAAGGGAATTCATCTGTTCGCTTCGTTTGTCGTAATGGCTTCTGGTGCTACGTTCCACGACGTTCATTAATTAAACACTTTCTTGGACTTCGAAGCTGCTATACAATATATTTAAGGTGCCTCTGCCGTTACTGCTACTAGTGCTGCTTTATATTGCTGGAACTCGAAGTGGTGCCCGATTTTGATGTGCGGGAAATTGTGATCTGCACATAAATCCATGTCACTTCGTGCCACAAATAAATAAAAACAAAATGCCACTTGGTCATATATGAGGAGTCGAAGTCGCGCAATGCGGATTGCCAACAACTGTTGCCGTTGCAGGTGGAGAAGCAATCACTCCTATATAGAAGAGATACCTTACCTACTGATGCTCGAGTTACAAAACAAAAAAAAGTCTCCACTTCTATATTGGGTTATCACTTAGAGAGAGAGACCATCACTGGTGCAGCAGATGAGGATGTTCAGTTCATGATGCATCGAGATGAAATTGAAGTAATTAAGGTGCCTTTTGAGGGCATTCTCTGACTGCCTATACCTCCTATAGCCTCGCAGTTCTTCTTCTTCTTCTCTCTGATTCTGATGATGAGAATTTTTAGAGGTGCTATCAATTTCATGTGCAATTAATTAACTGACACTCCACTTGACGCCGCTGCTGTATAAGACTGGAGCACGGTGTAGTTATGCACTACAACAGTCTTATTCGTATGTATATAATGTTTACGCCCGGTGTGATGTGTCAGTAGCTGTGGTATGTTTCGCTTAATCACTTTTAAGGAGTTGTTGTCCTTGTTTTTGTTCGTTGTCTGATTTTTTGAGTTCTAAATGATGAATAGCTTTGGAAGATAAAGTCGAATTGGATGGATGGGAAGTTTGGAATTTTTCTCGGAATTGTTATGAGAATTCAATTATTATTATTGTGTAGAAAAATTCCAATAAGAGAATAATATTTTATATCAGCAGGAAAATCGAATAAGTGGAGAGTTTCTGTGTATAGTAATAGATGGGTTATTCGTATTAATTTATGAAGTTGCAGGTTGTAAATAATATATTTATTAAACATCCTTTGTTGAAGCGGTCAAAGAGCTAGGATTGATTTGACAGCTTTTTAATTTAAAACTTTCAGGTAAGAAAACAGAAATCTACTTACATTATGTACCTCGTCTTGAATTTCTATTTGGGCAATCGAAAGAAGTCCCAGGTAGCTCAGAGTACTTACCTCTTCATAATTTAAAATATCTTAATAAGTGTTCAGGCTTTGATTACTTGGTGATAATCGTTCCAGTCTTGCCAATCCTCTTTCTTGTCAAAGGGAATCTGTTTCGAGTTCAACCTGTTGGCGTTCCAATATGTACTTTACTTACACCTGCTGAAGAAGTGAAATATTTTGAGAGGTAGTAGGAAAATATGCAATGTTTAAGATCAGGACACATCACCCTGGAGGCCAGCTTCAAACGTTTCTGAACAATTCGAGAAGATTTCAACAAACTTGAATATAAAACAAAACTTCATCGTTGAATGATCCGCTCCGATTTTTAGTTCATTAAGGTCTTCGAGTGTTTTCCGGATGTGACATGTAAAGGGACAATACAAAAGAAAGGAAGATCTCGCTGAAAATACCACGTAAAAGAGTAAGGGGATCTTATATCATTTTGGAGTACCCAACTGGATGTAGAAAACTGGAGATAAGGCTAACTGGAAAGGATGGAGAGTTCACCCTGAACTGAAGCAAACTGTATGCGGCTAGCATTTCTTGACATAGAAAAAGGTTATCGATAATGCTCAAAATAGTGCAATTCATTGAAGGCTTGATTGATTTCATTCTTTGAACGGGACTTGTAAATGCAGAAATGGGTGAAAGATCGGCAAAACTAAGGACGTGTATTATGTCCTTCAAAAAAATATGATGTCTTATCACCCATGTTTGGGTTTGTAGTTTCTAACTATATTTTAGTTAAACAAAGTCTAAATGGTTCCAAACAAGTATTGGTAGGTACAACTAGTGCAATACCTACTAAAAATTTACTAAAGTCGCACTAAGTGGAAACGTTTATTTTTTATTGAACTGGAAAGTAGCATAATCCAGAATGGCAAGATCCCGAATCGCAAAAATCCCGAATTTCGAAATCAAGAATCCCGAATTTTAAAATCCAAAACGTCAAAATCCTGCCTGCCATTGCAAAGTCCCGAAAAATGTCCGTACTTTTCTAGTAGTTTTTAAATACCTTTCTTATATCTCTTCTTGCAAATTATTGAATTTTCGTAAATTTGTCAGTACTTTTTAGTAGGAAATAGAATATTTGATAATTATCTCTTTATAAAAAATTATAAAACACCAGTGTTGTGCCGGTTTTTTACACCGAGTTTTTTACTAGGTTTTTTACATGTAAAAAACTCAGTGTAAGAAACTCAGCAAAAAACCCACTGTTGTAAAAAATCTGTAAAAAACGGTAAAAAATAAAAAACTTTTGGCTTTATTTATTACAAAAAAAAAAAAAAAAACAAAACATACTCTATAGGAAATTCTTTATTCCGTTTGCTATTCAACGTAAAATAAACGTGTATTAATTTTTGCGAGGCAAGGCGATTTTGAAGAGTCGTATGAACTTGGACCCAACTCGAAAATACTCTTTCAATTTAAGCTGATGAAGCTGGCATGTTAGCTTTAAATCCAATCTGGAAAGATGGCCATGTTTTATTTCCGCAATACTCCAAAATACAACACGCTTTTTATTTCAATTTGATAAAGTAGTTCAAAGAGTCCGCTTTTGTGCTTAAAATCATGACAGTCTTCAATTCCCTCTCCTGATAAATGTTTCAAAAGAAATAGTCCCTATTTGGCAAGTTGATATAATTTCGTTATCAAAAAAAGGATGTAAATAAAATGCAGTTAGAGCATATTCGTTCAGTGACATATTCTGTTTATATTCGACTTTGTTCTGCATTTTGACACTACATTTTTCAGGTAATTCCATTGTCAGCCATTTTTGAGCAGTCTTTCAAAATAAATACAGATTTTAGCGTTTTTTACAGTTTTTTTGTACAATTATTTACAATTTTTTACAGTTTTTTAAATTTTTTACAAGTTATTTACCAATTTTTACCGATTTTTACACAGAAAATGTAAAAAACTGTTTTTTACAGCAAATCGCCCATCACCGTCAAACACACAAAAACAAATATTAACTTCAGGACTATTGGCATATTTTGCGTTTACTTAGGACTAAATTTTTAGGAAGAATTAAAACGAAAACAAAATCAATTTAAGAAAAATTACTTACATTACATTCAACACAAAATCAGAAATAAGTCTACTCAATACAAATTTTGGCTTTGTTTTTAAGAAAGACCAGTATTGATAGAATAATAAAAACTACACCAAAAGAAGACTCTTTACAGAATTAATTTGATAGTGGAGATTTGTACATACAAATTCGAACGACAAATTCCTGAATAGCTTAGCATACAAAATTTGACAATTCGGGATTTCGATACCAACCCGATTGAACTATTTACGAAATAAAATAATCCTTAATTGTGATTAACAAACTTAAACATTGTTATAACTGCAAAATGGGCGATTTTGTAAATACATAGGACTGCGATGAACATAATTAACGTGGGCATTCAAACTGACAATGCATAAATATACTATCAGCACATATCGTCGCCCGAGAATTGGTTTGTTCCATACGCCATTGGCACTTTTTCGAGAAAAACGCATTTAAAGGTTTGCGTACTTGGTACTCCGAAACTGTGTGATAGGATTTTTTTTATTTTTTTAACTTGAAGTTAGTCTTATAAGGATTTCACCTACCAATTTTCAAAATGTTTTGCCAAGCCGTTAACAAGATACCTAAGTTAATTATCGTAAAAGTCCACTTTTTTGAGTTGTGTCTCAACTACTATATTATGAAAATGATTTTTTTTTTCTATACACGTGAAACACAAAAAAATGGATATGGCACAAGGCAATTCTCATCAAATATATATGTGAAAGGCAAGAAAGCATGGAGTTGGACGATAAAATTTGAAAAGAAAATCGATTGCATATCTTTTTTCAATAAAAGTTTTATTTAACAGTTCCAATAAACAATTAACATTCAATATTCTTCTTACAAAAAAAAAAAAAACAACAAAAATTAAAGCAGATTTACTGCTTTGTTGACTCGTTTTTGACCTTCTTGGGATTTTGCAACTACAACTACTGTTAGCTGAATACTAAATCACCTTTCGGAAAAATAACAGTTAGCATAGAATGTGCTACCTTGAAATAACTGAGTAAGTTTTAATAACTTGAAAAATAGCCCGACGACGAAGAGGAAGAACTAAAATCCTTGAGTAATAATTTGTCATCAAACATGCTTTTCCTATTTAAAAAAACTATACATATGTATATTTTATATCCTGCATTTATTTAAATAAATTGGAAAATAAGCAGGTACCTAAGGATGTCGCTGGCCACAGAACCAGGTTGATATGAAACAGTGTCCATTACAAACAAAAACTCATAAACATCCGCGATCGCACGTCCTTTCACCTTGGCAGTCAACTTTAAGTCACGACTAACTGATTTCATACAATCGTCTCCGAATATCTACACAAAACTGTAATGGAAAACTGCACGTAGGACAAACCAATTTTCAACTATCTTAGTATTTTCTCTATCTATTGTCGCCGTGATATGCACGTGGAACAAAACAATTCTCACAAGAAAATTGCGAAAAATTGTATGGAAAAGTTGTCCCAAACGCCAAAAAATGGTTTATGGCACAAAGCAATTCTACAAACTGTTGATTTTGGTGGATATGGAAAAAAATCGATGTTCGATATCTCGGGACTGGAAAGACATAGCGCGAATCGGATCACAGATTTAGAAAGAGCATACAAAATTACCATAGAATCCATCCCTAACTCAAAAACGACAAAAGTGGCGTATGGAAGAAAACAATTCTCAGGCGACGATATATAGATAAATCCAATTGCTCTTAAAGATTTCCGTACAGGGAAAACTTGGGCAAAACTAAAGATCATCTGTCGGCCTTTACGGATGATTCCAAGAACAACTATATGTTTTCAGATAATACACCCTTAAATATATCAGTAAAAATAGGACAGGGAAAACCACCTGAAACTTAAATCCGACATGAGCTCAGATACTCCTATACTCCTTCACCAACAAAGGAGATATATTGCGCTTTATAGACGAAATATACTGGTGGAAGAAGTGGCAATGATATCTATTGCTTGGGCACTTTTTGCAATATTAGAGCAAATAAAAAAAATAAAAAAATTCATTATGACTTTGGATATGCAATACTTTCTTAAACTACATTCTGACTACGAGTACCGAGTGCTTTTGATTATTCCATTTCACAGCACTCACTATTTCGTGTTATAAGCTTCAAAGACCTTGGTTTTCACTTTAGTTCTAATCTAGAATTCACAGAGCATATTAATTACATTGTAAAAAAAGCAAGTTCCATGCTTGGTTTTATAAAACGGTGGGCTAAGGAATTTAACGATCCGTATGTCACCCTCTCCTTATACAATTGCTATGTACGACCCCATCTTGAGTATGCCTCACAAGTTTGGTCTCCTTTTTACGTTATTCATAAACACCGTATTGAAGCAATACAGCATAACTTCATTCGATTTGCTTTAAAAGGGTTACCCTGGACTGATCCATATAACCTGCCACCATATGAACATATGATCCAGCTTCTGCAGGTCCAAACTTTATATCAGAGGCGGGTTAATAATGATTTAATATTTATTCATCAACTTATTACTGGTCAAATTTATGATCCTGATATACTATCCTGTATTGGCTTGAACTACCGCGGGGGTTCTCACCACCTGCGAGAATTTGAACTTTTTCACGTAAATTTTCATAGAACTAATTATGGCATGCATGAACCTCTTAACCGAATGAGTAAACTCTATAATTTAAATGTTTCCTCAATTGATTTTAACATGTGTAAAATAGGACTTAAAAAGTTATTTCGAACCAGTGCTCCACTGTCGTGATCGGTTTATTTTTTGTTTTATTCTTAATGTTGCATTTTGTTTATAAACTAAATATAACGTAAACTAAACATAATTTTGATTTTTTGATTTCATAATCCTTATTTTTTAAATAGTATTATTTTTTTTCTCAATTTTAAATTTTTCAACTGCTTGCATTAAGCAGACCTAATCTCTATTAACTTCCGTTGATACCTACTCGTTTCGCTGTAAGACAAGTTGCTGTGTTATTGTTAAACATAACTAAGTAACGATTTTTTTTTATATTATTATCTAACATCAAATAATTAATATAAGTGCCGATATGACTTGCAATCGTAATTGCTGTCGTACTCGGTGAAAATGGACCCCAGCGCGTGCGGTATCTGGGGGGGATAGAGGCGTAAGCTTAAAAAAAAAAAAAAAAAAAAAAAAGGATTACAATAAAATATTTCTTGCCAGGACATTCAGCCTTACAACAAGTTTACAATGCACATAGCCAAATTGCAAAACACCTTTCATTGATTGAATATTTTTCCTCGGATGGGACTTATTCCTCTGAAAACCGTTAATAATTGAAGCCCGTTTGTGATCATTCAAATGAAACCAGAGAATTTTAAGGACTTCTTTAGATATTAAAAAAGTTGTTTTGAATACAAGAATATTCCGTTTGCCACTTTGAAAATGATAAGACTTACACAATCAGAATATGAATATGAAGCTGAATTCTTTATTGGACTACTAAATTGAAAACAGGAAAAAAATATCTATCAGGCGAAGAGTAAGAAGACCTCGAAAAAGAAAAGCGAGAGCCTATTGTACCTCCAGAAACTCTTAAGGTAAACGAAATCGAACCAATTTTCAAAAAGTTTAATTTCGGAAGAGAAATCAAAGCATTTGTTGTCAATGTTCAAATACATGTGGTTAGCTGATAAAGCTTATTATAAAGTCATTTTGAAATTAGATATCTACCTATAATTAAACTTCACTATTAATTAAGCCTTATCTTTTCATAAATATATTTTTTTTTTCGGATACTTAGATGAATTTGCTTCCAATGATCAACCAAAATAACACCAAATTTTCTAATGAACCTCGACATTCGAAACGTATGCTAAAGTTGAAATCTTTATCAAATAACTTATTATTTCTTTAATTTCTGAACTAAAAATATTATTTAATTTAAAAAAATACTCTAAAGATTACCTACCTACTTATATTTTAAATAAAAATAACTTTTTTACCACAATAATTTCTGGATTATACCTTAACCTTTCATCTATTTTCAATAAAAAACTTAATTCGAAATTTTTTTTTAACTTCAAATTAAACCATATATTATGGAATATGAAATGTTGATTCGTCCGAATATGAAATGTATGCATTTGTGGAAACTTGGCTGTTTAATGAAATAAGCAACGAAGAATTATTAAATGAGTCTGATTTTACATTATTTCCACGTGATCGTCATGATGTTGGATGTAGAAGGGGTGGAGGTGTTTTTCTTGCTGTCCGGCAACCGCTTCTTGCTTATTCTATTAACCTTAATAATTCTTTATAAGAAGACATCAATGTTGAGCAAATATGTGTTTGTATTGAAGGAGACTATGAAAGTAAATTATTAATATACTTGAGTTATAGTCCACCTGATTCTAATTTATCTATTTATTCATCTCATTTGACCAATATTGAAAATGTTGTATCTAAATTTTCTGGTAATAATATTTCTATTTGTGTAATTGGAGATTTTAATTTGGGTGGCATTAAGTGGATGCAGGATGAAAACAAGGTGTTGCCAACAATTCTTCTTCTGAAGTAGAATTTGAGCTAATTGATTCACTATTTGCGCTAAATATAAATCAAATATGTTTTGTTCACAACTCATTCAATAGAATGCTAGATTTGGTATTTATTAATGAAGAAAATGAATCTTATGTTACTGAGTGCTTACCTTTGTTTTCAAATTTTATTCACCATGTTGCTCTGTCAGTCTTTATAAAAAATATTTGTTTTAAAACTATAGAGCTTTTCAAACTATTGATAAATTCATATATAAATTCGATACTTGTGTAATTTAAACATTTTGGAAGAAAAGTTTCGCATTGTAAACTGGCAACTGAATTCTTACAAAAGCTTAAAATGTAATTTTAATATATTTGTAGATATTTTTCTAAAGCAATTGGCTTCCTCTGTTCCGCGGTCTTTAAGCAAAGTAAACTCGCATCCTCCGTGGTCTACTATAAGGTTGCGTAAGTTGAAGAATGCCAAAAATAATGCCTTTAAAAAGTTTCAATTATCTTAAAGTCAAATAGATTTCACTTTGTATTCTCGGCTTCGGAAAGAGTATGTTTTCTTATCTAAATTTTGTTTTAGTAGTTATGTTCAAGAAACTGAACAAAATATTATATTAAATCCAAAAATGTTCTGGAAGTTTGTTAATTTTAAGCGCAAATCAATTGGTTTACCATCCTCAATGGTTTTCAATAATGTTACATCTAGTGATCCCACAACAATAGTGGATTGGTTTGCGGATAATTTTCAAGGAATCTACAACTCATCTGATATAGATGTTGGTAATAAATATGATGCAAATTCTTTATTGACAATGACCGACTGCTGTCTTCTTTATTTAGAAAAAGATGATGTTGCTACAGCCCTGCGTGAACTTGACCCATCAAATCATCCAGACTGTCATGGAATTTTTCCAATTGTTTTGAGACATTGCTTTGAAACACTGAGCTATCCGCTCCAATTCATATTTATTCAATCCCTTTCTTGTAGCGAATTCTTGGATTTGTGGAAAATTTTGTATATTAATCTGATTTTTAAGTCTGGAGATAAAAGCAATATAATTAACTATCGTCCTATAAGTAATCTGGCAATTATTCCC